>OY741964.1:12391229-12396229 GCA_963555595.1 Tethea ocularis | reverse complement strand
ACCTAACCTAACCTAACCTAACCTAACCTAACCTAACCTAACCTAACCTAACCTAACCTAACCTAACCTAACCTAACCTAACCTAACCTAACCTAACCTAACCTAACCTAACCTAACCTAACCTAACCTAACCTAACCTAACCTAACCTAACCTAACCTAACCTAACCTAACCTAACCTAACCTAACCTAACCTAACCTAACCTAACCTAACCTAACCTAACCTAACCTAACCTAACCTAACCTAACCTAACCTAACCTAACCTAACCTAACCTAACCTAACCTAACCTAACCTAACCTAACCTAACCTAACCTAACCTAACCTAACCTAACCTAACCTAACCTACCTAACCTAACCTAACCTAACCTAACCTAACCTAACCTAACCTAACCTAACCTAACCTAACCTAACCTAACCTAACCTAACCTAACCTAACCTAACCTAACCTAACCTAACCTAACCTAACCTAACCTAACCTAACCTAACCTAACCTAACCTAACCTAACCTAACCTAACCTAACCTAACCTAACCTAACCTAACCTAACCTAACCTAACCTAACCTAACCTAACCTAACCTAACCTAACCTAACCTAACCTAACCTAACCTAACCTAACCTAACCTAACCTAACCTAACCTAACCTAACCTAACCTAACCTAACCTAACCTAACCTAACCTAACCTAACCTAACCTAACCTAACCTAACCTAACCTAACCTAACCTAACCTAACCTAACCTAACCTAACCTAACCTAACCTAACCTAACCTAACCTAACCTAACCTAACCTAACCTAACCTAACCTAACCTAACCTAACCTAACCATATTTACATTTATTTACAACTTTTATTACACGGACGCAAACCTCCAAGATGTTTGGGATCAGGACTCCAAAAGTGACATGTGGTGAAAGATCACCTAAAAAATCGGATACTGCGGTCTCCAGCGTAAGACGTAGCATAGGGGAGTGGGAAACGGCTAGCGCAGAACCCACACCCCCTTTAACAAGCATGACGACGCAAGCTGGTCCTGCTAAGACCAAAACGGCCATGTCTCAGGACGGCACGACAACGCGTAGGACCTCTCTGGAGATCTCTCCACCCAAACCACGGCACTTAGACCGCGCATCAGAGGCAAAGGCATGTATCTCTAAGGCCAAGCTACATCTGAACAGCGCCAGGAACTTAAAAACTGACATTAAAACCGCTGTTGTGGAGGGACTCGACAAGCTTTACCAATTGGTAAAGAATGCAGAAGCAGAGTTAAAGGCGACGAAGACGAAGGATGAAAAAGAGAAGACCAAGGGAGCAGAACCAGCAACAATCATCGCTGATTCTGCTATCTTGGCCGGAGCAGACCCAAACATCACGGCACGGCTAGAGGAGCATACGAAACTGTTACTAGAGAATAACAAGAGAATGGACGAAATGAGAGAGACCATAGAAAAGCATAGGGAAACCCTAGAGAAGGCAACAACATACGCGAGTGTGACTGCTACTCAAAGCGGAAGAATCCTACCAAAGAGAAGTACGCTACATTCAGTAGTAGTCACCTCCAAAGACGAGACGGAAACGGGGGAAGAGGTACTGGATAAGGTCAGAAAGGCAGTGGACGCGAAAGAAGGATGGATTAAAGTAGAAAGGGTAAGGAAGGCGAAAGATAGGAAAGTTATAATGGGATTCGAGACTAAAGAAGAAAGGAATAAAATTAGGGATAGGCTCGAAAAGGATGGTGTTGACCTCTCCGTTGAGGAAGTAAAAAACAGGGACCCGTTCCTGATTCTCAGAGACGTACTCAAAGTGAATACAGATGAAGACATAGAAAAGGCTCTAAAGAATCAGAACCGCAGTGTCTTCCACGGCCTGGACGAGGGGGACGACAGGATCCAGATAAAGTACAGGAGAAAGGCACGAAACCCCCACAACGAGCACGTGGTGGTTGCCGTCTCCCCCATAATTTGGCGAAGAGCGATAGAAGTCGGAACTGTGCACGTGGACCTCCAGCGCGTCAGGGTAGAAGACCAGTCTCCGCTGGTCCAATGTACGCGCTGCTTAGGGTACGGACATGGAAGGCGATTCTGCAAAGAACCAGCGGACCTATGTAGCCATTGTGGTGGCCCCCACATAAGGACAGAGTGCGCAGAGTGGCGATCGGATGCGCCGCCAAACTGCCGGAACTGCGCCAAGGCCAAGCTGGGGAACACCGTGCACAACGCCTTCAGCCACGAATGCCCATCACGACGGAAATGGGACGAGATAGCTCGCTCAACCGTTGCTTACTGCTAAAGGCACCCAACGCACACAAGCCCCCTATAGACTGATGCAGGCCAATCTTCAGAGAAAAAAGCTAGCGACAAACGAGCTGTTGATAGAAGCAGAGAAGCGCGGAGTCGCAGTAGCACTCATTCAGGAGCCTTATGTGGGCGGGGTTGGAAGTATGAGGAGTCACAGAGGCGTACGTGTCTTCCAGAACACTGATATAGGAGAAGGGACTGTTAAAGCTGCAATAGCAGTTTTTGACAGCGACCTAAGGGTCGTACAGTACCCGCAACTCACCACAAACAACATCGTTGTGGTGGGAATCCGAACCAGTGCCTGGGAGATCACGCTTGTCTCCTTCTACTTCGAGCCGGACCAGCCCATAGAGCCATACTTACGCCACCTGAAGAAGATTGAAGAGGAAACTGCAGGCGGGAAGTGGTTAATTGGGGGGGACGCGAACGCCAAAAGTACGTGGTGGGGATCCCCGATAATCGATCAGAGAGGGGATGACGTGTTCGGCACTCTCGAAGAACTGGAACTGAACATTCTCAATAGAGGGGAAATCCCGACCTTTGACACCATCAGAGGAGGAAAGCGCTACAGCAGCTACGTTGACATAACAGCTTGCTCAACGGAATTGTTAAACTTCGTAGACGACTGGAAGATAGATGAGGGTCTCACCAGCTCGGACCACAATGGTATAGTCTTCAATATTCGGCTACAAAAATCCAAAGGCATCCAAATAAATAGAACAACCAGGATTTATAACACAAAGAAAGCCGATTGGCCTGAGTTTCATGAGAAACTCAGGCAATCAATGCTGGAAAATAAACTCACCAAATCTGAAATAGAGAAAATTAATACAATAGAACAAATTAACACAGTCACAAATAACTTAACAAATTCGATAAGTATAGCATGCAAGCAGGCAATGCCGATTAAAAAAGCCAAAGAAAAATTGAACTTACCATGGTGGTCCGAGAAACTCGTCGAGATGAAGAAGATGGTCGCCACGAAGAAAAACAGGATAAGAAATGCCGCTCCAATCCGAAGGTCAAAGGTCGTCGAAGAGTACCTGAAACAGAAAAAAGAGTATGAGACAGAGGCAGCAAAAGCACAAATCGAGAGCTGGAAGGAGTTCTGCGGTAAACAGGACAGAGAAGGGGTTTGGGAAGGAATTTACAGAGTGATTGGGAGGACGACGCGTAGGGAAGAAGATTTGCCGATGGTAAAAGATGGGAGGGTACTGGACGCAAAAGGATCCGTCAAGCTAGTCGCTGAAACCTTCTATCCGGAAGATCACACAGACAGCGACAGTCCCTATCATCGCCTGATAAGAGTGGAGGCCGATAGAGTGAACACCGAAGAACAGGATGAACTAAGCGACCCACCATTCACACTGTCAGAGCTTAGACAGGCGTGCGACTCGTTTAACCCTAAAAAAGCCCCTGGAGCAGACGGTTTCACTGCAGATATATGCCACCATGCCATCGAAAATAGCCCCGGAACGTTCCTGACTCTGTTGAACAAATGCCTAACTTATCACCATTTCCCCGAGGCTTGGAAGGAAGCGACGGTAATCGTGCTAAAGAAACCCGGGAAAGAGGACTATACCACGCCAAAGGCATATAGGCCAATCGGCCTATTACCGATATTAGGGAAGATCCTTGAAAAAATGCTGGTGGCACGCCTCAAATTCCATCTGATGCCAAGGATGAGCAGACGCCAGTACGGATTCATGCCACAACGGAGCACCGAAGACTCCCTCTATACCCTCATGCAGCATATACGCAACCAGCTGAATCAAAAGAAGATTGTAACGTTAATATCGCTAGACATAGAGGGAGCCTTCGACAGCGCCTGGTGGCCTGCTGTGAGAGTCCGGCTGGCTGAAGAAAAGTGTCCACTCAACTTGAGGCGAGTCATGGATAGTTACCTTGCGAACAGAAGGGTCAGAGTTAGGTATGCCGGGGAAGAATACGAAAAAGGTACGAACAAAGGCTGTGTTCAAGGCTCCATTGGGGGCCCAATTTTGTGGAACCTTCTGCTCGATCCGCTCCTAAAAAGCCTGGAAAAGAGAGGAGAGTACTGTCAGGCATTCGCCGACGACGTCGTTTTAGTCTTTGACGGTGAAACAGCGAATGACATCCAAGGGCGCGCCAACGCCGCTCTCGAGCATGTTCGGACGTGGGGAGTACAAAACAAGCTAAAATTTGCCCCACATAAGACGAAGGCAATGGTCATAACGCGCAAGTTGAAGTACGACACCCCACGTCTGAGCATGGGCGGGATCGGCATCGCCACGTCAAAGGAGATAAAAATACTTGGCGTAACCCTGGACGAAAAGCTGACGTTTAATGCGCATGTCTCTAATGTATGCAGGAAGGCTGTAGGGATATACAAACAGCTAACAAAGGCTGCGAAAACAAGCTGGGGACTTCACCCGGAGGTCATCCGGGTGATATATGTGGCTACTATAGAGCCAATAGTACTGTACGCCGCCAGCGTATGGGCTCCTGCCGCTGAAAAACTGGGAGTAAAAAAGCAGTTAGGAGTTGTACAGCGCGGGATTGCGCAAAAGTTGTGTAGGGCCTACCGCACGGTCTCCTTGAGCTCGGCACTGGTGCTGGCGGGGATACTCCCTCTCGACCTCAGAGTCCGTGAGGCGGCCTCACTTTATGAGGCCAAGAGGGGGACCCCCCAGCCGGGTCTGGGGGGCGGGGAGGTCGAACGGATGGCC
>OY741964.1:12368729-12386229 GCA_963555595.1 Tethea ocularis | reverse complement strand
CCTAACCTAACCTAACCTAACCTAACCTAACCTAACCTAACCTAACCTAACCTAACCTAACCTAACCTAACCTAACCTAACCTAACCTAACCTAACCTAACCTAACCTAACCTAACCTAACCTAACCTAACCTAACCTAACCTAACCTAACCTAACCTAACCTAACCTAACCTAACCTAACCTAACCTAACCTAACCTAACCTAACCTAACCTAACCTAACCTAACCTAACCTAACCTAACCTAACCTAACCTAACCTAACCTAACCTAACCTAACCTAACCTAACCTAACCTAACCTAACCTAACCTAACCTAACCTAACCTAACCTAACCTAACCTAACCTAACCTAACCTAACCTAACCTAACCTAACCTAACCTAACCTAACCTAACCTAACCTAACCTAACCTAACCTAACCTAACCTAACCTAACCTAACCTAACCTAACCTAACCTAACCTAACCTAACCTAACCTAACCTAACCTAACCTAACCTAACCTAACCTAACCTAACCTAACCTAACCTAACCTAACCTAACCTAACCTAACCTAACCTAACCTAACCTAACCTAACCTAACCTAACCTAACCTAACCTAACCTAACCTAACCTAACCTAACCTAACCTAACCTAACCTAACCTAACCTAACCTAACCTAACCTAACCTAACCTAACCTAACCTAACCTAACCTAACCTAACCTAACCTAACCTAACCTAACCTAACCTAACCTAACCTAACCTAACCTAACCTAACCTAACCTAACCTAACCTAACCTAACCTAACCTAACCTAACCTAACCTAACCTAACCTAACCTAACCTAACCTAACCTAACCTAACCTAACCTAACCTAACCTAACCTAACCTAACCTAACCTAACCTAACCTAACCTAACCTAACCTAACCTAACCTAACCTAACCTAACCTAACCTAACCTAACCTAACCTAACCTAACCTAACCTAACCTAACCTAACCTAACCTAACCTAACCTAACCTAACCTAACCTAACCTAACCTAACCTAACCTAACCTAACCTAACCTAACCTAACCTAACCTAACCTAACCTAACCTAACCTAACCTAACCTAACCTAACCTAACCTAACCTAACCTAACCTAACCTAACCTAACCTAACCTAACCTAACCTAACCTAACCTAACCTAACCTAACCTAACCTAACCTAACCTAACCTAACCTAACCTAACCTAACCTAACCTAACCTAACCTAACCTAACCTAACCTAACCTAACCTAACCTAACCTAACCTAACCTAACCTAACCTAACCTAACCTAACCTAACCTAACCTAACCTAACCTAACCTAACCTAACCTAACCTAACCTAACCTAACCTAACCTAACCTAACCTAACCTAACCTAACCTAACCTAACCTAACCTAACCTAACCTAACCTAACCTAACCTAACCTAACCTAACCTAACCTAACCTAACCTAACCTAACCTAACCTAACCTAACCTAACCTAACCTAACCTAACCTAACCTAACCTAACCTAACCTAACCTAACCTAACCTAACCTAACCTAACCTAACCTAACCTAACCTAACCTAACCTAACCTAACCTAACCTAACCTAACCTAACCTAACCTAACCTAACCTAACCTAACCTAACCTAACCTAACCTAACCTAACCTAACCTAACCTAACCTAACCTAACCTAACCTAACCTAACCTAACCTAACCTAACCTAACCTAACCTAACCTAACCTAACCTAACCTAACCTAACCTAACCTAACCTAACCTAACCTAACCTAACCTAACCTAACCTAACCTAACCTAACCTAACCTAACCTAACCTAACCTAACCTAACCTAACCTAACCTAACCTAACCTAACCTAACCTAACCTAACCTAACCTAACCTAACCTAACCTAACCTAACCTAACCTAACCTAACCTAACCTAACCTAACCTAACCTAACCTAACCTAACCTAACCTAACCTAACCTAACCTAACCTAACCTAACCTAACCTAACCTAACCTAACCTAACCTAACCTAACCTAACCTAACCTAACCTAACCTAACCTAACCTAACCTAACCTAACCTAACCTAACCTAACCTAACCTAACCTAACCTAACCTAACCTAACCTAACCTAACCTAACCTAACCTAACCTAACCTAACCTAACCTAACCTAACCTAACCTAACCTAACCTAACCTAACCTAACCTAACCTAACCTAACCTAACCTAACCTAACCTAACCTAACCTAACCTAACCTAACCTAACCTAACCTAACCTAACCTAACCTAACCTAACCTAACCTAACCTAACCTAACCTAACCTAACCTAACCTAACCTAACCTAACCTAACCTAACCTAACCTAACCTAACCTAACCTAACCTAACCTAACCTAACCTAACCTAACCTAACCTAACCTAACCTAACCTAACCTAACCTAACCTAACCTAACCTAACCTAACCTAACCTAACCTAACCTAACCTAACCTAACCTAACCTAACCTAACCTAACCTAACCTAACCTAACCTAACCTAACCTAACCTAACCTAACCTAACCTAACCTAACCTAACCTAACCTAACCTAACCTAACCTAACCTAACCTAACCTAACCTAACCTAACCTAACCTAACCTAACCTAACCTAACCTAACCTAACCTAACCTAACCTAACCTAACCTAACCTAACCTAACCTAACCTAACCTAACCTAACCTAACCTAACCTAACCTAACCTAACCTAACCTAACCTAACCTAACCTAACCTAACCTAACCTAACCTAACCTAACCTAACCTAACCTAACCTAACCTAACCTAACCTAACCTAACCTAACCTAACCTAACCTAACCTAACCTAACCTAACCTAACCTAACCTAACCTAACCTAACCTAACCTAACCTAACCTAACCTAACCTAACCTAACCTAACCTAACCTAACCTAACCTAACCTAACCTAACCTAACCTAACCTAACCTAACCTAACCTAACCTAACCTAACCTAACCTAACCTAACCTAACCTAACCTAACCTAACCTAACCTAACCTAACCTAACCTAACCTAACCTAACCTAACCTAACCTAACCTAACCTAACCTAACCTAACCTAACCTAACCTAACCTAACCTAACCTAACCTAACCTAACCTAACCTAACCTAACCTAACCTAACCTAACCTAACCTAACCTAACCTAACCTAACCTAACCTAACCTAACCTAACCTAACCTAACCTAACCTAACCTAACCTAACCTAACCTAACCTAACCTAACCTAACCTAACCTAACCTAACCTAACCTAACCTAACCTAACCTAACCTAACCTAACCTAACCTAACCTAACCTAACCTAACCTAACCTAACCTAACCTAACCTAACCTAACCTAACCTAACCTAACCTAACCTAACCTAACCTAACCTAACCTAACCTAACCTAACCTAACCTAACCTAACCTAACCTAACCTAACCTAACCTAACCTAACCTAACCTAACCTAACCTAACCTAACCTAACCTAACCTAACCTAACCTAACCTAACCTAACCTAACCTAACCTAACCTAACCTAACCTAACCTAACCTAACCTAACCTAACCTAACCTAACCTAACCTAACCTAACCTAACCTAACCTAACCTAACCTAACCTAACCTAACCTAACCTAACCTAACCTAACCTAACCTAACCTAACCTAACCTAACCTAACCTAACCTAACCTAACCTAACCTAACCTAACCTAACCTAACCTAACCTAACCTAACCTAACCTAACCTAACCTAACCTAACCTAACCTAACCTAACCTAACCTAACCTAACCTAACCTAACCTAACCTAACCTAACCTAACCTAACCTAACCTAACCTAACCTAACCTAACCTAACCTAACCTAACCTAACCTAACCTAACCTAACCTAACCTAACCTAACCTAACCTAACCTAACCTAACCTAACCTAACCTAACCTAACCTAACCTAACCTAACCTAACCTAACCTAACCTAACCTAACCTAACCTAACCTAACCTAACCTAACCTAACCTAACCTAACCTAACCTAACCTAACCTAACCTAACCTAACCTAACCTAACCTAACCTAACCTAACCTAACCTAACCTAACCTAACCTAACCTAACCTAACCTAACCTAACCTAACCTAACCTAACCTAACCTAACCTAACCTAACCTAACCTAACCTAACCTAACCTAACCTAACCTAACCTAACCTAACCTAACCTAACCTAACCTAACCTAACCTAACCTAACCTAACCTAACCTAACCTAACCTAACCTAACCTAACCTAACCTAACCTAACCTAACCTAACCTAACCTAACCTAACCTAACCTAACCTAACCTAACCTAACCTAACCTAACCTAACCTAACCTAACCTAACCTAACCTAACCTAACCTAACCTAACCTAACCTAACCTAACCTAACCTAACCTAACCTAACCTAACCTAACCTAACCTAACCTAACCTAACCTAACCTAACCTAACCTAACCTAACCTAACCTAACCTAACCTAACCTAACCTAACCTAACCTAACCTAACCTAACCTAACCTAACCTAACCTAACCTAACCTAACCTAACCTAACCTAACCTAACCTAACCTAACCTAACCTAACCTAACCTAACCTAACCTAACCTAACCTAACCTAACCTAACCTAACCTAACCTAACCTAACCTAACCTAACCTAACCTAACCTAACCTAACCTAACCTAACCTAACCTAACCTAACCTAACCTAACCTAACCTAACCTAACCTAACCTAACCTAACCTAACCTAACCTAACCTAACCTAACCTAACCTAACCTAACCTAACCTAACCTAACCTAACCTAACCTAACCTAACCTAACCTAACCTAACCTAACCTAACCTAACCTAACCTAACCTAACCTAACCTAACCTAACCTAACCTAACCTAACCTAACCTAACCTAACCTAACCTAACCTAACCTAACCTAACCTAACCTAACCTAACCTAACCTAACCTAACCTAACCTAACCTAACCTAACCTAACCTAACCTAACCTAACCTAACCTAACCTAACCTAACCTAACCTAACCTAACCTAACCTAACCTAACCTAACCTAACCTAACCTAACCTAACCTAACCTAACCTAACCTAACCTAACCTAACCTAACCTAACCTAACCTAACCTAACCTAACCTAACCTAACCTAACCTAACCTAACCTAACCTAACCTAACCTAACCTAACCAACATATATTGACAGAAAAAATTGTGATAGCTACATACAATTTTCAGCTACTAATAATTATTTTTTGGCCTGTACACGCTGACGTTGACCGAATTTTGTGTTGCCATACTTAATTTATTAATTTTCATACAAAGTTACAAAATTTTTTGACAATTTTCAATATTTTTCCAAATTTTTCTATACAGCATCTGTGGTTTTTCACGTGGCCTGGTGCCTCTCGGTGAGACGCGTTGCTGGTTATATTCCACTGTTCTCGCCGACGTAGGATACCTGAAAAATCAAAGAAAACATTAATAAAATACACTAAAAATACACTTTTTTCTAAATTTTATACCAAAAACTTTCAAATTTCAAACAGTTTCCACCATATTCGGGTCCCGGCTCGCGACCCGCGTCGATCGACACCAAAATCGTCGCGATCCGAGTGAAAAATTTATTAAAATCATCAATTTTAAGATTTCGATAATAGATACAAAGTTTACCTAAGCCCGTACACTTTGAAGAAAATTTACATATATTGACAGAAAAAATTGTGATAGCTACATACAATTTTCAGCTACTAATAATTATTTTTTGGCCTGTACACGCTGACGTTGACCGAATTTTGTGTTGCCATACTTAATTTATTAATTTTCATACAAAGTTACAAAATTTTTTGACAATTTTCAATATTTTTCCAAATTTTTCTATACAGCATCTGTGGTTTTTCACGTGGCCTGGTGCCTCTCGGTGAGACGCGTTGCTGGTTATATTCCACTGTTCTCGCCGACGTAGGATACCTGAAAAATCAAAGAAAACATTAATAAAATACACTAAAAATACACTTTTTTCTAAATTTTATACCAAAAACTTTCAAATTTCAAACAGTTTCCACCATATTCGGGTCCCGGCTCGCGACCCGCGTCGATCGACACCAAAATCGTCGCGATCCGAGTGAAAAATTTATTAAAATCATCAATTTTAAGATTTCGATAATAGATACAAAGTTTACCTAAGCCCGTACACTTTGAAGAAAATTTACATATATTGACAGAAAAAATTGTGATAGCTACATACAATTTTCAGCTACTAATAATTATTTTTTGGCCTGTACACGCTGACGTTGACCGAATTTTGTGTTGCCATACTTAATTTATTAATTTTCATACAAAGTTACAAAATTTTTTGACAATTTTCAATATTTTTCCAAATTTTTCTATACAGCATCTGTGGTTTTTCACGTGGCCTGGTGCCTCTCGGTGAGACGCGTTGCTGGTTATATTCCACTGTTCTCGCCGACGTAGGATACCTGAAAAATCAAAGAAAACATTAATAAAATACACTAAAAATACACTTTTTTCTAAATTTTATACCAAAAACTTTCAAATTTCAAACAGTTTCCACCATATTCGGGTCCCGGCTCGCGACCCGCGTCGATCGACACCAAAATCGTCGCGATCCGAGTGAAAAATTTATTAAAATCATCAATTTTAAGATTTCGATAATAGATACAAAGTTTACCTAAGCCCGTACACTTTGAAGAAAATTTACATATATTGACAGAAAAAATTGTGATAGCTACATACAATTTTCAGCTACTAATAATTATTTTTTGGCCTGTACACGCTGACGTTGACCGAATTTTGTGTTGCCATACTTAATTTATTAATTTTCATACAAAGTTACAAAATTTTTTGACAATTTTCAATATTTTTCCAAATTTTTCTATACAGCATCTGTGGTTTTTCACGTGGCCTGGTGCCTCTCGGTGAGACGCGTTGCTGGTTATATTCCACTGTTCTCGCCGACGTAGGATACCTGAAAAATCAAAGAAAACATTAATAAAATACACTAAAAATACACTTTTTTCTAAATTTTATACCAAAAACTTTCAAATTTCAAACAGTTTCCACCATATTCGGGTCCCGGCTCGCGACCCGCGTCGATCGACACCAAAATCGTCGCGATCCGAGTGAAAAATTTGTTTCCACCATATTCGGGTCCCGGCTCGCGACCCGCGTCGATCGACACCAAAATCGTCGCGATCCGAGTGAAAAATTTGCCCGCCCACCCACCCTTATCGCCTTTACTACCAAGACTTGCATTGTTTTGGTCAGACAAAAATTTTTTTATTAATTATTTTTTATGTTGCGGGACACGAAAGAAGTGTAAAAATAGACTTATCTTGTACTTACCTGACAAATAAACGCCGCGAATAGCCGGTCGACCGAAGCTGTAGTGACGAACCTGAAAAGAAAACAATAATTATTGTTAGTTATAATACATTCTTTTTTATTTAAAACTTATACAAACCTGTTAAGTTAGATAACTGACGTTTTACCTCCATTTTGGAGACAAAAATTTTATATTTTTATACTTTGACGCACGGACACCTTTACTAAATAAAAATGTTTGGCCTCCGTACCCCCACCAAAACTATTGCCAAAAGCCCAAACCCCAAAGAGAAGTCGGAGAAAGCAGGTCCTTCCAAGACATCCAATGTAAGGAGAAGTATTGGGGATTGGGAAGCAGGGAAGGTGGACGCAAAACCGAAACCCAAATCCCCGGCTCCGGTGATCGCTCCGACGAACGGCTCGAAGCCAAAATCAGCGACAATGCCCTCGCAAGAGAGCAGAGCAACGCGCAGTGCGTCGACTGAAGTCGTAGGGAGCCCACCGGTGAAACCCACTTACACAAATCGGGCAGCTGAAGCGAAAGCCTGCCTTAACAAGGCAAAATTACACCTCGGCAACTCCCGTAACTTGAAGACCGACATCAAAGCGGAGGTCACACTGGCCATTGAACGGCTCTATCAGCTGGTCAAAGAGGCAGAGAAAGGAAAACAGGAAGCGGAACAACATAAGGGAACGGTCAACAAAAGGGATAGGGAGGAAAAGGAAGACCCGGAGAGTATCACCTGGTTGCGCTCCGCACTGGAGGAGCAGACCCGAATAGTGAGGGAGGGCAACCGGATGATAGAACAGCTGCAGACGGCAATGACCGAACACAGGCAGGCTCTGGAGTCAAAAGACAAAGAGAGACGCGACGGGGAAATCCTCAAAGGGATTAAGGCACTTGAGGACTCCACACAGGAGATGGGAAAAATGGTAGCGGAGATCAGGGAAAGAGCTCCCACGTATGCAGAGGCCCTAACACTACCAAAAACCACCTGGGTGGAAAAGCCAAAACACTCCATCATCGTGTCGTCGGAGGTAAATATGGACACAAGTGCAGAGGTGATTGGCAGAGTCAGGGAGGCACTTGACGCGAAAAAGAGCGGTCTTCAAATAGAGAAAGTCCGAAAAGTCAAAGACAAAAGGGTTATCTTGAGTTTCCGGAGTAAGGAGGAGTTGGACCGAACAGCAATCCAACTCAGTAAAGACAAGAACCTGAAGGTGGAAGAGGCAAAAAACCGGAACCCCCTCGTAATCATCAAGGACCTTTTGACTCTTAATACTGACGAGGACATCAAGACCGCTCTGAAGACCCAGAACGCACGTCTACTGGGTGACCTGGCAGCTGATGAATCGGTCGTAACGGTGAAGTACCGAAGGAGGGCAAGGAACCCACTCGAGAACCACGTCGTCCTCGAAGTAACACCAAAAATGTGGCAGAAACTCACGACGGCCGGTAAAATATTCATCGACCTGCAATGCGTCAGGGTGCAGGACCAGACACCCCTGATACAATGCACAAGGTGCCTGGCATACGGGCATGGCAGGAAGCTATGCACCGAGCCGGCAGACCTGTGCAATTACTGCGGGGGACCACACCTAAAAGCAGACTGCCCCAGATTGAAAATGGGAGATAGGCCGACGTGCAGAAATTGTATCAAAGAAAAATATGAGGATACAAACCACGCGGCCTACAGTGGTGACTGCCCAGTTCGGCGAAAATGGGACACACTGGCAAGGGCTGTAATAGCCTATTGCTAAGGTGGCCCCGGGCATTGTGCAGACGACGGCAGCTCAAACTTACACTATGGTGCAGGCAAACCTCCAACGGAAGCAACTGGCGACGAACGAGCTGATGCTCGAAGCCAAGAATCGGAACGTAGCAGTCGCACTGGTCCAGGAGCCGTATGTGGGCAGCCTAAAGGCGATGAGGTCGTACGGGGGGGCAAGGGTCTACCAAAATGCGAATCACTGTGAGGGCACTGTTAAAGCAGCGATAGTTGTATTTGACTGCAGCATCGATGTAATACAGTGCCCCAACTTCACCACCAACAACATCGTGGTGGTGAAACTAAGAACAAGTGCGTGGGAGATTCTCGCCGTCTCGTACTACTTTGAGCCTGACCTACCAATTGGACCATACCTGGACCACTTAACAGCTGCGATCAATGAGATCAAACCCGAGAAAGCTATCATCGGAGGGGACGCAAACGCCAAATGTACGTGGTGGGGAAGTAGCGTGATTGACGACAGAGGGGACGATTTGGCGGGCATGATAGGGGAGCTTGATCTACAGGTCTTAAATAGCGGAGACAAGCCCACCTTCGACACTATTAGAGGAGGGCGCAGGATCACAAGCCACGTGGACGTGACTCTGTGCACAGGGAACTTACTCAACCTAGTGGAAGAATGGACGGTAGCTGAAGATTTAACCAGCTCGGACCATAACGGGATAATAATAAAAATTAAAGTGAAAAAAGGGAACGGTATTAATATTAAAAGAACAACTAGGAAATACAACACGAAAAAAGCTAATTGGGAACTATTTTATGAAAAAATGGACCAATTAAAAGAAGATAATAAAATTAATAAAATACATACAGAACAAATAAATAATAAAGAACAGTTAGATAATATAATACTAAAATATACAGAAATAATAACTACAGCATGCAATGAAGCGATACCTAGGAAAAAAGAAAACCAAACACTTACCGTCCCATGGTGGTCCAAAGAGCTCGAGGCGATGAAGCACGACGTCGCCACTAGGAAGAGAAGAATCCGTTGCGCTGCACCGTCGCGTAGAGAAGGTGTGGTCGCTCTGTACCTGAAAGAGAAAGAGAAATATGAACTAGAGGTCAAAAAACGTCAAACAGAAAGTTGGAAAGAATTTTGCGGAAAACAGGACAGGGAGGGGGTCTGGGAGGGGATATATAGGGTTATAAAGAATACCACAAAGAGGCAGGAAGATCTACCGCTCGTATGGAAGGGTAAACAGATAGGACAGGAGGAATCCGCGAGAATACTGGCAGAGACCTTTTATCCGGAGGATTCAGAAGGGGAGGATAGCCCAGACCATCTGCGGATCAGAGCTCTTGCTGACCGAATAAATGACCGTAGTCATAATGATACCTATGACCCGGCATTTACAACGGAGGAGCTCAGGTTCGCGACGGAGAGCTTTAACCCAAAGAAGGCACCCGGAGGGGACGGCTTTACAGCCGACATCTGCCAGCGGCTTATATCAAAAGACGCAGAACTCCACCTGACCATCTTCAATAAATGCCTGCAATTGACGCACTTTCCCACGGCGTGGAAGGAGGCCACTGTGGTGGTACTGCGAAAGCCAGGGAAAGACGATTACACTAGCCCCAAGTCCTACAGGCCGATCGGTCTCTTGCCAGTGATGGGTAAAATACTTGAGAAAATGATGGTGAGAAGGCTAGCCTGGTACCTTGTGCCCCGAATAAGCCCCCGCCAGTACGGCTTCATGCCACAACGAAGCACGGAAGACTCCCTCTATGACCTGATAGCCCATGTGAGAGGCAAACTTCAAGAGAGGAAGCTCATCACAATGGTCTCCCTGGACATAGAGGGAGCCTTTGACAGTGCATGGTGGCCGGCCATCAAAGTCAGACTGGCGGAAGAGAAGTGCCCTGCAAATCTCAGGAAAATGATAGCCAGCTACCTAAGCGACCGTAAGGTCCGAGTGAGGTATGCTGGCCAAGAGTACGAGAAAAGCACAAATAAAGGGTGCGTCCAAGGTTCAATAGGCGGCCCCATCTTGTGGAACCTCTTGTTGAACCCATTGCTGGAGAGCCTCACACAGAATGGCGACTACTGCCAGGCCTTCGCCGATGATGTGGTACTCGTGTTTTCCGGGGAAACGGCCCTCGAAATCCAAAGGCAAGCCAATGCCGCCCTCGAACGTGTTCGGGAGTGGGGTGTCATGAATAAGCTTAGGTTTGCACCGCACAAAACTTGTGCTATGGTGCTCACTAGAAGGCTTAAATATGACACGCCGCACCTGACTATGGGCGGGGTCGACATTGGAATGTCTTCGGAAATAAAGATTCTGGGGCTCACTGTAGACTCCAAGCTGACCTTCAACAGCCATACAGCCAACGTCTGTAAAAAGGCACTTGGTGTCTACAAACAGCTGTCGAGAGCTGCCAAAGTCAATTGGGGCCTTCACCCGGAAATAGTACGGATAATATACACCGCCACGGTAGAGCCCATCATCACCTATGCAGCTGGAGCTTGGTCTTCCGCGTCCAAAAAGTTAGGAGTGCAGCGTCACCTAAATGCAGTCCAGAGGGGCTTTGCCCAGAAACTGTGCGGGGCATATCGCACGACCTCTCTTCATTCAGCGCTGGTACTGGCTGGAATATTGCCACTCGACCTCCGCATACAAGAGGCTGCAGCCCTGTATGAGGCAAGGAGAGGCATATCCCCGCCAGAGCTGGTAGATAGAGAGGTCGAGCGGCGAACAGACTACTCCTGTACACCTCACCCCGGGGAGCATACTGCGGTGAAGTTCATAAGCCTGGTCAACCAGGAAGAAGTGGATAGCCATAACAACCAGGCTATCCGGATCTTCACGGATGGCAGCCGAATTGAGGGCAAAGTCGGGGCGGCACTATCCTTATGGAATGGTGCAGCTGAGATAAAGGCCCTCAAATTGAAGCTAGCCCCGTACTGCACGGTATACCAGGCGGAACTCCTCGCAATATGCAGAGCCACCGAGGTGATACAACGGAGAAGCGAGGAGAGCTACGGTATCTACAGTGACTCCAGGTCAGCTCTGGAGACAATAGCGAATCTCAGCACGACGCATCCCCTGGCGGTGGAGACCCGCAAGAACCTGAGGAGCATTAATAACCAGAATAAAGCTGTGTCTTTGTTCTGGGTTAAGGCGCATGCAGGCCTTGTGGGAAATGAAAGGGCAGATGACCTCGCGAAAGACGCCGCCCTCAACAGCAAAATAAAACCCAACTATGACCTCTGCCCAGTTTCATTCATCAAGCGACTGATCCGAAAGGGGTCGATTGATGAATGGAACTGTAGATATCAAGAAGGATCCACGGCAAAAATTACAAAGCTGTTCTTACCTGACGTAGCGAAATCATATAAAATAGTACGCGAAATTAAACCTTCTAATGTCACCACCCAAGTGCTAACTGGGCATGGTGGGTTCTCGGAGTACCTGTGTCGCTTCCGATGCAAAGAAAACCCATCGTGCCTCTGCCAACCGGGCACACCTGAAACCGTGCCGCACATACTGACTGAGTGCCCAATCTACGCCCTGAAAAAACTAGACCTAGAAAATAAATTAGATATTAAAATAGTAGTCGATAATTTCAATAAACTAATTTCGGATTTAAAATATAGAGAATCTTTCATAGCATACATTAATGATATAGCCAAAATTGTAATCGGTAGGAATAAATAAATAATATAAAAAACTCTTGCTGTATATATATTAGTAATAATATTTAAAACAGCATAATATAATATAGATAAGCATAGCAAGCAGCATAGTATAATAACAGGTATAAAACAAATCGTATTAGAACAACATTTAAATAAAGTAAAACACATTATAAATAAACATAAAAAGCCAAGGAAATCTCTAATAATGTTAGAGAGAGCTCGCAAATTATATAAAAAAAAAAAAAAAAAAAAAAAACCTAACCTAACCTAACCTAACCTAACCTAACAAAAAAAAAAAAAAAAAAAAAAAAAAAAAAAAAAAAAAAAAACCTAACCTAACCTAACCTAACCTAACCTAACCTAACCTAACCTAACCTAACCTAACCTAACCTAACCTAACCTAACCTAACCTAACCTAACCTAACCTAACCTAACCTAACCTAACCTAACCTAACCTAACCTAACCTAACCTAACCTAACCTAACCTAACCTAACCTAACCTAACCTAACCTAACCTAACCTAACCTAACCTAACCTAACCTAACCTAACCTAACCTAACCTAACCTAACCTAACCTAACCTAACCTAACCTAACCTAACCTAACCTAACCTAACCTAACCCCATAGAGTGTCGACGGAGGCTCCGGGGAGCCCACCGAAGCAACCATCCTATGTCTCCAGACTGGCCGAGGCGAAGGGCTGCCTCAGTAAGGCCAAACTACACTTGGGTAACTCGCGGAATTTGAAAACGGACATCAAGACGGGCGTTACCCAAGCTGTAGAGAGGCTTTACCAGCTTGTTAAGGAGGCGGAAAAGGAGATTGGAAAAGGAGGAAATGATAAAACTGGCAGGGTGAGACCGGCGGAACTCCCTCCGCTTGTCTCCCCCAGCCAGAAGAAAAAGGACGAGGAAAAGAAAGGGATGGGAGAGGTGGATCTGATTGGGAAACTGGCCAAACATGAGGAGCTTATAAGGGAAAGTAATGAAAGAATGGAGAAGCTAAAAGAAATACTGGAAAGGCAGTGCTCGGCCCTGGAGAGGACCACATACGCGAGTGTGGCGGCAGGAGATACCGCAAAACGGTTCTCGGAACAAACTGCGCTGCATTCGGTTGTGGTCACCTCCAGGGATGAGACAGAGAGTGGAGAGGAAGTTTACGCCAGCGTTCGGGAGGCGATCAACGCCAAGGATGGCTGGGTGAAAGTTGATCGTGTCAGGAAGGCGAAGGACAGAAAAGTTATTGTGGGCTGTGGTACAAGGGAGGAAAGGGAAAAAGTCAAAGAGCGCCTGCAAGGAACGGGTGGTCGGCTCATTGTAGAAGAGATCCAGAACAAGGACCCGCTTCTGGTTCTGAAGGATGTTATGTCATACAACAGTGATGATGACATCCAAAAGGCCCTGAGGAACCAGAATCGGGACCTATTCTTGGGTCTCAAAGAGGAGGAATGCCGGCTGGAGGTGCGCTTTCGTAGGAAAGCGAGAAACCCCCATGCCGGTCACGTGGTGATGCGGGTCTCCCCCGCAATATGGTCGAGAGCAGTCGCGGCCGGAGCGGTGCACGTGGACCTGCAAAAGGTCAAAGTGGAGGACCACTCTCCACTCGTGCAGTGCTCCTTGTGCCTCGGCTACGGGCACGGGCGACGTTTCTGCAAGGAAAGCGTCGTCAAGTGTAGCCATTGCGGGGGCCCCCACATTAAATCAGAATGCGCTGACTGGCTCGCCAATGAGCCCCCAGCGTGTTGTAACTGCACGCGCGCCAAGCTGGACCAGACGGAACACAACGCTTTCAGTCAGGAGTGTCCAGTGAGGCGCAAATGGGACTCATTGGCCCGGGCCAGTATAGCGTATTGCTGAGGGCACCACGGTGAACCCCACCAGTAGCAAGCCGATTGGGATGGCTCAGGCCAATCTCCAGCGGAAGAATCTCGCTACCTGTGAGCTTCTGCTGGAGATGGACAGAAGAAAGCTGGACGTCGCGTTGCTCCAGGAACCCTACGTGGGCGCGGCTCGAAGTATGAAAAATCATAGGGGAACTAGGATCTTCCAGAACACTGGCCAAGAAGAGGGCACTGTAAAGGCGGCAATTGCCGTCTGCAACCAAGACATTGACGTCATACAGTGCCCGAAACTCACCACCAACAACATCGTGGTGGTGAAGATCCGAACCAGTGCCTGGGAGATCGTAGTTGTATCCTACTACTTCGAGCCAGACCAGCCCATTGGGCCATACCTGGAGCATCTAGCCAAAATAGCAGAACAGCTTGGGCCTGCAGCTATCCTAGTAGGAGGCGATGCAAACGCGAAAAGCAGCTGGTGGGGAAGCGGAAGAGCCGACCACAGAGGGGAGGAAATGGCAGGCGCTCTGGAAGAGATGGGCTTGCAGGTACTCAACGACGGCGAGACCCCGACCTTCGACACTGTACGGGGAGGTCGGCGGTACACGAGTCACGTCGACGTGACGGCCTGCACGGCGGACTTGCTCAACCTGGTGGAGGACTGGAAGGTAGAGGAGAGCCTGACGAGCTCGGACCACAACGGCATCACCTTTAGGGTAAACCTAAAGCGGGCAAAAGGGGTACATATCCAAAGGACCACACGTATCTACAATACAAAAAAGGCTAACTGGTTCCAGTTTCATGAGAAACTGGACCAGTTAAAGGAAGCACACAAAATTAATAAAAATGAAACTGTTAAAATTAAAAAAGAAGAAAATTTGGAAAAAACTTATTGTAGATGCGTGTGATCAATGTATCCCAAAGAAAAAGGTCCAAGATAAACTTACCATGCCGTGGTGGTCCGAGGAACTCGCTAGGATGAAGAAGGAAGTCGCCACCAGGAAGCGCAGAGTCCGATGTGCAGCGCCAGTCCGTAGACCGAAGGTCGTCGGGGAGTACCTGCAAGCAAAAGAAAGATATGAAACGGAGGCCAAAAAAGCCCAGACGGAGAGCTGGAAGAGCTTCTGCGGGAAGCAGGACAAGGAAGGAGTCTGGCAGGGCATTTATAGGGTGTTGGGACAGACTGCAACACGGCAGGAAGACCCACCCCTAGTGAAGAACGGGAAAGAGATGACCCAGCAGGAGTCCGCGCAGGTCTTGGCGGAAACCTTCTACCCGGAGGACCTCGAAAGTGAGGATGATGCTGACCACCGACGGACAAGAGCCACAGCCGAGCTCGTAAATGGGCCGGGTCATGATGAACGACATGACCCGCCATTTACGTTGCGAGAGCTGGAGTCTGCGGTGGACAGCTTCAATCCCAAGAAGGCCCCCGGGGCAGATGGGCTAACCGCCGACATCTGCAGCCAGGTCATCTCCAAAGACCCCGAACTTCACCTAGCCCTGCTAAACAAGTGCCTCGAATTGTCCTGCTTCCCGACAGCCTGGAAGGAAGCCACAGTGGTCGTCCTCCGAAAGCCCGGTAAGGACGACTACACAGCACCCAAGTCGTACCGGCCCATCGGGCTACTCTCAGTAATGGGGAAGATCTTCGAGAAGATGCTGGTCCGAAGGTTGCAATGGCACCTGATTCCCCGGATGAGTACTCGCCAGTATGGATTCATGCCCCAGAAGAGCACCGAGGACTCCCTCTATGACCTGATACAACACATACGTGGTAATCTAGCGAACAAGAAGCTGATTACCATGGTATCATTGGACATAGAGGGAGCCTTCGACAGTGCCTGGTGGCCTGCTATCAGAGTCCGACTGGCTGAGGAAAAGTGTCCGGTGAATCTAAGGAGAGTGGTGGATAGCTACCTTCGGAACCGAAGAGTGAGGGTGAGGTACGCCGGTGAGGAGTACGCCAAAAGCACCAACAAGGGTTGCGTACAAGGCTCCATCGGCGGCCCAATCTTCTGGAATCTTCTTCTCGACCCATTACTGAGAGGGCTCGAAAAACGGGGCGACTATTGTCAGGCTTTTGCCGACGATGTCGTCCTGGTGTTTGCCGGTGATACGGCGTTGGAGGTACAGAGACGTGCCAATGCCGCCCTCGCGTATGTCCGAGGGTGGGGTGTCGAAAACAAGCTGAAATTTGCGCCACAGAAAACTAAAGCGATGGTGATAACCAGGAAGCTGAAGTTCGACACGCCACTCCTGCACATGGGCGGCGTAGACATTGGCATGTCCGACGAGATCAAAATCTTGGGGCTCACTATTGACAGCAAGCTGACGTTCAACGCCCACACTGCGAACATCTGCAGGAAGGCGTTGAACATTTATAAGCAGCTGTCCAGAGCCGCCAAGATAAGCTGGGGACTCCACCCGGACGTGATCCGTGTTATCTACACGGCAGCGGTGGAGCCAGTGATCTCGTATGCCTCCAGCGCTTGGGCACCGGCAACACAGAAACTTGGAGTGCAGAGGCAGCTGAACGCGGTCCAACGAGGATTTGCCCAAAAGCTGTGTGGGGCCTACCGCACCGTCTCCCTGAACGCGGCACTGGTGCTGTCCGGGATACTTCCTCTCGACCTCAAGATACAGGAGGCAGCCGCCCTGTATGAGGCTAAAAGAGGAGTTCCCCTGACAGTGCTAGGCGATCGGGAGGTCGAACGCGGTGTGGCCTTCACCAAAGCCCCGCATCCGGCAGAGCATATGCGCCTGGAGTTCGTGAGTCTGGTAGACCAGCAGCAAGTAGAGGACCGCGTCAACCAGGCGGTCCAAATCTACACGGATGGCAGCAAGATTGAGGGCAGGGTCGGAGCCGCACTGTCTCTGT
>OY741964.1:12363729-12366229 GCA_963555595.1 Tethea ocularis | reverse complement strand
CCTAACCTAACCTAACCTAACCTAACCTAACCTAACCTAACCTAACCTAACCTAACCTAACCTAACCTAACCTAACCTAACCTAACCTAACCTAACCTAACCTAACCTAACCTAACCTAACCTAACCTAACCTAACCTAACCTAACCTAACCTAACCTAACCTAACCTAACCTAACCTAACCTAACCTAACCTAACCTAACCTAACCTAACCTAACCTAACCTAACCTAACCTAACCTAACCTAACCTAACCTAACCTAACCTAACCTAACCTAACCTAACCTAACCTAACCTAACCTAACCTAACCTAACCTAACCTAACCTAACCTAACCTAACCTAACCTAACCTAACCTAACCTAACCTAACCTAACCTAACCTAACCTAACCTAACCTAACCTAACCTAACCTAACCTAACCTAACCTAACCTAACCTAACCTAACCTAACCTAACCTAACCTAACCTAACCTAACCTAACCTAACCTAACCTAACCTAACCTAACCTAACCTAACCTAACCTAACCTAACCTAACCTAACCTAACCTAACCTAACCTAACCTAACCTAACCTAACCTAACCTAACCTAACCTAACCTAACCTAACCTAACCTAACCTAACCTAACCTAACCTAACCTAACCTAACCTAACCTAACCTAACCTAACCTAACCTAACCTAACCTAACCTAACCTAACCTAACCTAACCTAACCTAACCTAACCTAACCTAACCTAACCTAACCTAACCTAACCTAACCTAACCTAACCTAACCTAACCTAACCTAACCTAACCTAACCTAACCTAACCTAACCTAACCTAACCTAACCTAACCTAACCTAACCTAACCTAACCTAACCTAACCTAACCTAACCTAACCTAACCTAACCTAACCTAACCTAACCTAACCTAACCTAACCTAACCTAACCTAACCTAACCTAACCTAACCTAACCTAACCTAACCTAACCTAACCTAACCTAACCTAACCTAACCTAACCTAACCTAACCTAACCTAACCTAACCTAACCTAACCTAACCTAACCTAACCTAACCTAACCTAACCTAACCTAACCTAACCTAACCTAACCTAACCTAACCTAACCTAACCTAACCTAACCTAACCTAACCTAACCTAACCTAACCTAACCTAACCTAACCTAACCTAACCTAACCTAACCTAACCTAACCTAACCTAACCTAACCTAACCTAACCTAACCTAACCTAACCTAACCTAACCTAACCTAACCTAACCTAACCTAACCTAACCTAACCTAACCTAACCTAACCTAACCTAACCTAACCTAACCTAACCTAACCTAACCTAACCTAACCTAACCTAACCTAACCTAACCTAACCTAACCTAACCTAACCTAACCTAACCTAACCTAACCTAACCTAACCTAACCTAACCTAACCTAACCTAACCTAACCTAACCTAACCTAACCTAACCTAACCTAACCTAACCTAACCTAACCTAACCTAACCTAACCTAACCTAACCTAACCTAACCTAACCTAACCTAACCTAACCTAACCTAACCTAACCTAACCTAACCTAACCTAACCTAACCTAACCTAACCTAACCTAACCTAACCTAACCTAACCTAACCTAACCTAACCTAACCTAACCTAACCTAACCTAACCTAACCTAACCTAACCTAACCTAACCTAACCTAACCTAACCTAACCTAACCTAACCTAACCTAACCTAACCTAACCTAACCTAACCTAACCTAACCTAACCTAACCTAACCTAACCTAACCTAACCTAACCTAACCTAACCTAACCTAACCTAACCTAACCTAACCTAACCTAACCTAACCTAACCTAACCTAACCTAACCTAACCTAACCTAACCTAACCTAACCTAACCTAACCTAACCTAACCTAACCTAACCTAACCTAACCTAACCTAACCTAACCTAACCTAACCTAACCTAACCTAACCTAACCTAACCTAACCTAACCTAACCTAACCTAACCTAACCTAACCTAACCTAACCTAACCTAACCTAACCTAACCTAACCTAACCTAACCTAACCTAACCTAACCTAACCTAACCTAACCTAACCTAACCTAACCTAACCTAACCTAACCTAACCTAACCTAACCTAACCTAACCTAACCTAACCTAACCTAACCTAACCTAACCTAACCTAACCTAACCTAACCTAACCTAACCTAACCTAACCTAACCTAACCTAACCTAACCTAACCTAACCTAACCTAACCTAACCTAACCTAACCTAACCTAACCTAACCTAACCTAACCTAACCTAACCTAACCTAACCTAACCTAACCTAACCTAACCTAACCTAACCTAACCTAACCTAACCTAACCTAACCTAACCTAACCTAACCTAACCTAACCTAACCTAACCTAACCTAACCTAACCTAACCTAACCTAACCTAACCTAACCTAACCTAACCTAACCTAACCTAACCTAACCTAACCTAACCTAACCTAACCTAACCTAACCTAACCTAACCTAACCTAA